>CM061136.1:10705137-10727137 GCA_030789695.1 Scilla litardierei | reverse complement strand
GATGTACTTACTCATAAATGAATGCAAGGCATGGAAGAGGATCTCCAAGTATTGAGATTAGCTTGAAAGCACTTGGATGATTTCCCTTAAGCTTGCATGAAGGAGATTTAGAGCTCTAAGAGGGAAATGAGAGAGTTTGAGAGTGGCTTATTTAAACTCTAAATATTTTCAATAGCATCAAGAAGTTCCAATGAACTCATCCCTCTCATATATATAGGAACCCTATAGGAACTCTCAAAAGGCAAGAAAACAGCGAAAAACAAAAAGCTGCAACAGCTAGATTTTGGGCTGAAACGTCATAGACAGTCGACTGATGAACAAATGACAGTCGACTGTCCAATGGCTAAATAAATCCCAACAGCTATAATCTGAGCCACGACAGTCGACTGATGAAGACGATATAGTCGACTGAAAACAGGACAGGCGACTGTTAAACCTTCAACAAGCGACTGCTGCATGGGATGGAATAAAACAGAGAGTTGCACTCTTACTCCCAGTATGCATACAGACGACTGATGAACAAATGACAGTCGACTGTAAAATAGACAGGCGACTGTTAATCCTTCATCAGTCGACTGCTGTATGAGATGGAATAAAACAGAGAAGCAATCTTCGCACTTACACTTTTCAGACGACTGTTGACCATTTCACAGGCAACTGTAAATATACAGGCGACTGTAAATACTTCATCAGTCGACTGATGCGAAAAGCTCAAGTAGAGTCAATAAGAGATTGACTTGAGCAGTCCACCACAGTCGACTGTAGAAGGCTCGACAGGCGATTGGAAATCACCCAGTCGACTGTAAAACCTTCATCAGGCAACTTTTGGAGAGCCAGTGACTCCAAATGAGTCTTTGGTCAAGATGAGCTTATTGGGTTGAATTCTATGATAATCCTAAGGTTCACTAAGATGGTTAAATGCATATGCATGAGAGTGTGACCATCTATCAAGGCATTACAATAATCCTAGTCTCAAAAGAGAAATACAAGTAAAAGAAATTACATGGATTACAAATTGCATCTCCTAGAGTCTAAGTCGTCAAGCTCACGATACCTTGATGATCCCAATCATCTCCAAGCTTTGGCACCCCTTGCGTCCAAGCTTTGGCCCTTCTCCACTTGATGTTTATACTTGCACCAAGTTTTTAGTCTCCAAAAATGATATTCTTAAACGAAAATAAGAGACTAAAACAAGAGATTCATTAGCAACAACATAATGTTGTGATCATCATCAAAATAACATTGGTATGAAACACCAATACTCAACACTTAACACCACTTTCTCATTTCTCATGGATATCCTTTCACATCCATTCATCGTTATCATATGTTTCCTTTCCTTTTTCAATTTCTGATGAAGATCACAAAATAACAATATACATTCTTTTCCCTTTTTACATAACAAGGTGAATCATGGATTTCATGCTTTTAACAATATTTATAACATGATTATTAGAACAACAACATCATAGGAATCAATGCTTCAACATGGTGGGTTAAACAATATTTCATTGCATCATTATTTTAAATAATGTAGTATGTCATTGCTACTTGCATATGAAACATGATTACAACATCATGGGGTTCCTTTAACAACATAGATACTCTTGCCAATAGATGAATTATAACCAGATAAATAACATGCCTAACATGGCAATTTATCTATAAGAAAAGCAATAATGAAACAGCTCTAGATTCTGGTCTGGATCTGTCCTTCATATTTATCAGCATATATGGGCATGTGTCATTATATTTAGCTTTCAATTAAAACATAAAAGTTGTAGATAATTTATTTACTTTCCAGATTGCCCAAGATCATAGGATTTGAAGATCTGCAGTAAGAGTTATGACATCTTTACCACAGTGTGGTAAAATCTATCTAGAACTGGCACTATGTTACAAATCGTCTGTTTACACCTACCTACAGTCAAAATTAGGCTTTGCTTTATCTTAAGAGTTGTAGCTAACTTCACTACCTTTCTGAAACATATTGGATCATCAAATTTGGAGTTTCCTACTAGGAGTAATGAATTATTGAATATTTAAGACAGATGCTGGAATAAAACACAACAGCAGGTTGAGGGAGAATTAGGCCACACGACTGTATGGAATTTTCCATACGACCGTATGAAATTTAAGTCACACGACCGTATGAGATTTGGGTTGGATGAAGGCCATACGGCCGTGTGGATTTCAGGTGATACGGCCGTGTAAGTTTTTGGAGTGCGACCTCAAAGTGTGACACGGTTGTATGGTTTAATTCATACTTTCGTATGGTACTATGGCCTGAATAGGCCTCACTGCACATGGCCGTATGAAACTACAATACAGTCGTGTGAAAGGGGATTGGTCTGCTGTCGATTTTGACGACGACGACAGTGAGGAAGAATCTTACGCGGTTAAACTAAATCCTATCTAACTTGTTTAGAATCCTACCTGAGATGTCCATCTAAATTTCTGGGGCCCTTCTTCTCCATGAAGACCCTCTGAAAGCTACTCATCCTTCTTCTTCTCCTCCAGCGAGTCAATCGAACTAGGGTCTGTAAAATGGGTTTGTAGGTCGTCTGAGAAAATTGGCAGTAAGGTTTGATGTGTAACTGGGAAGAGAGAGTGAGAGAGTGAGAGTTCTGCTTCGCCTCTTCTTCTTCTCTTTTTTTTCTTTTTGATCTCTCAGAACCCACCTCCTGCTTCCTCAAAATCGGGTGAATCTGCCACCTACTCAAGGTTAGGTGGGGAGTGTTAAGGTGATGCCACCTCCTAGGTTGGGGGTGGCTGTTAATGACTTTTATGATTTCCGATTTAAAGTTTTTAATAAAAAAATACACATAAAAATACTTCATATAATTCCTTATACTAGTATATACTCGTTACATACTCCATTTAATAATAAAAAGGGGTGTTATGAAATTCCTTCAAAATAATTTTAAGATTATAAAATTAAAGAAAATTATACCAAGCCTCCAAAAATTCATACTGTGACGGCACGTATCCGTTACTACCCATATTTTGGTATGAATACTTTCAAAAACGTTTTTAAATAATAAGATCTTTAAACTAATTTAGTTTTTGATACTATTATTAAAATAGCTTTTTATATTCATTAATCACTTTTACTAATCACGTTTACCTTTTTCCATCTACTGGATATTTTTACTAATTAGTTTTACTAATTAATTTTACTATCTATTAATTACTTCACCAATTACCAATTACATTAAGAAATTACTTTTACCATTCACTATGTAATCTTTACAAATTATTTTTTTTCTTACCAATTTATTTTACTAATGACCACTACCTAGTTACTAATTACCAGTTACATTCATCCCTAATTAATCCTAGTCTAACCCCTCTTCATGTCGCCTCCTTTGGCAGGTGAGATCCAACACTCTCATTGACGTGCGTTTATATTTCATATATTCACGCATGTCTTCTTTTGTGTTTTTCCATTATTTTCTGTCGTCTCGTATCTGTTTTCTCGTATTTTCTCGTTTTCTTTCACTTTTCCGTGTTTTTGTGTGATTGCAGGAGTTTGTCAGCATAATGGACACATAACGAAGATATCATAAGTCCCCGGAGCAACGGGAGGAGTCACGCGTGATCCAGGGGGTCAAACGACCAAGATAGCTATCTTTCAGTCCCCACCCGATCAGTTGGATACAGCCAACCGATCGGGTGATGCATGCATGCACGACCCGGACAGCCGCTGAAGCAACGTGGGCATCAACCGACCGGGTCGACGACCGGTTCAGCCTGACTGTCTTCTCGGAAAATTGGAGCTGAACTCCAACCGATTGGGTGACCTTCACCCGATCGGTTCATCTGTAGTCGATTCCCCCAAAGAGATGACCCGGAGAGCCACTTGACTGCCAGCAGACCGTGCCAAAACGTCTGAAGTTTCTGTCTTTTTGGGCGACAATTGCAACCGATCAGTTGATTTATCAACCGATCGGTTCACCTGATGAGCTCAAGATCCAAACGGCTAGAATCTTCCGCCAACCGATCGTGTCGCCTGACCGGGTGAAGTCCTGAAGAGCGCTGCCGAAGAACGAAGCAGGTCACCTGATCGGTTGATTCTTGACCCGATCGGGTGATGTCGTTTTCTATATATATTAGCCCTAGGTTTCCAGAAACGAGGGCTGTTGTATTGTTTTCTGTTTTCTCTCCATTTTGTGACGGCTGGAATTTATTTGATATTTGTAAGTTGTCTGATCTTTACCAAACTTTAATATAGTGTTATTTGCATTGCTTTTACTACTTTTCAATCGCCAGATTATGTTTTTAACGGTCGATTTTCATTTAGATTGCTTTTTACCTAAAATGTGTGAGTAGTTCCCAAATTTGGGATTTCGGTGGAAACCCCTTCGTGGGTTCTCCCTAATGCGTCCAAAGGACTAGGATATCGATAGGAAATAGGAATCTATCGGTTACGTGGGGTGTTTCATTGTTATCGGCGGGAAAAAGACTGCCTTTGACCGTTGGGCCAAGGGGGAATAAACTTGGTGGTTGACTCCCTAGCCAAAGCTCACGACCTTAGCGTAGACATCGAATCCTAGCGCGCGGGAGTGACATGATGAGATGTTGGGAGTTATCATTGCGAGCTTAGTGCTCCCGGAGTCGGTCAGTGTTAATGGACATGGGAATGCCCACTGACCGAACCCAGGTAGTCCGGCGTATCATCCTGGGCACCGACCGGAATATCGGGCCCATGGGACGCTGGTATCACTTTTAGAGGAAATGTCTCACCATTAGACCCTAATTTCGATCGTTATCCTATCCGTCGGTCGTATTAGCGAGAATCATATGATAGGGTGGAAACCGAAGTCCCGGGTTACTCTTTATATCATTTATCCCTCGCATTCTATTTTCGTGACAACCCATCTACCGATTCGGGTTAGCTCACCCATGGGGTGATTTTGGTCCTCTTTGACATAAGTACAACCACGCCTCCCTGTGTTCGACCCCCAAGCCACACTACAACACCGTGCGCTTACGGTTATAAGTATTTAAATCTCACGCCCCCAATTCGATATTGCACTCTTATGCCACAAATCTAGGGAGCGGTCAAGCTTTATGGCGCCGTTGCCGGGGAGGCAACGTGCTTATTATTTTTGGA
This sequence comes from Scilla litardierei, assembly GCA_030789695.1. Taxonomy (NCBI): domain Eukaryota; kingdom Viridiplantae; phylum Streptophyta; class Magnoliopsida; order Asparagales; family Asparagaceae; genus Scilla; species Scilla litardierei. Next base: position 10,722,021 of record CM061136.1, on the reverse strand, counting down.
TCTTTTGAACCCTTGAGTCTTGCCCACATCTCTATCTCGCAATGATTTTTACATTCCACACTTTTTGATTTTACTTGGACATATAGTAAATATTAGTTGTACAGAATTGGCTGACTGAGTCACCATACTGCCATCGCTACTCCTCACCTCCCATTCATGCCACCGGTGCCTTTGACATGTTTTCTATCCATGCATCTCTCTCCCCCTCCTTATCTCACAGGTTTTCTGCTCCCCGACAAGGATGTAGTGTGCCGTTTCGGGCGATATCTGGGATCATTCACACCACATCCGCTGCTTGGCCCAGAGTTTGACAGAATCCCTAAATGCCTCAAACATTCTATCCCTTTTGTCTGCTGCTATGGAAAATCAGAGGAGGTATCATGATACGCAGCAGCACCCAGTCACGACAACTCTCCTTCCTCCAGATGAAGTTCCGTATATTGATGTGCACAGTTCTGAATTCAGTGGGGAAGAATTGTTCACCTATGAGAAGTTTTGTCAGGAGAGCTATCAGGCAGAGTCTGTCGAGCACATTGGACAAGGATCAATCAATTCCTTGCAGACTTTTATGGAGCATCCCGGATCTTGGGAAAATGAGGAAGCCGAAAGCAATGGTGGGGAACCATCGACTATTGAAACCTGCTTCCACGTTGAAGCCTTCTTCCCGGATAATTATTATGAGCTTGAGAGAGACCCTGAGCCATCTTCTGTTGTCCCCTCGTTACCTTACGAGACCTTTCCATGCGAAACCACGGCTGGGAGTGAAGTTCTAGATGCTAGCTTTCAAGAGACCCACGAAGAATTCCTTTCACTAGAAGAAGCTCAGCTTGAGAAATATGCGTCGGGTCCCCATGAAGTTGAGATGAAAGAGTTGCCCCGGGACTAAAGTATGAGTATTTAGAGAAGGATTCGACCCTGCCGGTCATAGTGAACTCCTCGCTGCCTGAAGACCAGATGACTAAACTTCTTGGTGTTTTAAAGAGGTTTAAGAGCGTTTTCGGGTATGCAATTGAAGATTTGAAAGGAGTTAGCTTGGGGCTCTGCTCACATAGGATACTGCTTGAGGATGAGCAAGCCTCCTCAATTGAGCCACAACGGAGACTAAATCCCATCATGATGGAGGTGGTCAAAAAGGAGATTGTTAGACTTCTACACGTAGGTATAATATACCCTATCTCCGATAGTCGTTGGGTTAACCCGGTGCACGTTGTACCGAAGAAAGGTGAAATGACGGTGATTCGCAACGAGAAAAACGAGCTCATACCTACGAGGACCGTCACAGGGTACCGGAAGTGCATTGACTACAGGAAGCTGAACAAGGCCACGAGGAAGGATCACTACCCTCTTCCTTTCATTGATCAGATGCTCGAGAGGCTGGCAAAGCACGACTACTTCTGCTTCATGGACGGGTACTCCGGTTTTCTTCAAATCCCCATCCATAATGACGACCAGGAGAAGATGACTTTTACTTGTCCATTTGCGACATATGCATATAGGAGAATGCCGTTTGGGCTTTGTAACGCCCCTGCTACATTCCAAAGACTAAAGTCAGCAATCTTCTCCGACTACTCCCAGGATATTATGGAGGTTTTCATGGACGATTTTTCCATCTATGGAACAGAGTTTGACTCATGCCTCAGCAATCTAACTAAAGTCCAGGAGAGATGTCAAGACAAGGGTCTAGTCCTGAACTGGGAGAAATGCCATTTCATGGTCCAAGAAGGAGTTGTGCTGGGACACGTCATTTCTTCAAGGGGAATCGAGGTAGATAAGGCAAAAGTAGATGTGATTGAAAAGCTTCCGCCTCCGCTCAATCTTCGAGGGGTACGTGGATTTTTAGGGCATGCGGGATTCTACCGCAGCTTCATAAAAGACTTCTCCAAGATTTCCCGGCCGTTGACTCAACTCCTTGTGAAGGATGCACCTTTCGTCTTCAACGACGAGTGTATGGAAGCCTTCCGCCTTCTGAAGCAAGTCTTGATTTCCGCACCTGTGATTCAGCCGTCGGACTGGAACCTGCCCTTCGAGTTAATGTGTGATGCTAGCGATTACGCCGTTGGTGCCGTCTTGAGACAGAGGAAGGATAAAAATCTGCATGTTATTTATTATACGAGCAAGACCCTTGACGTTGCCCAAAGAAATTATACGACCACAGAAAAAGAATTGTTAGCAGTCATTTATGCCATGGACAAGTTCCAGCAATATCTCGTTGGTACGAAGGTGATCATGTACACAGATCACGCGGATCTCAAGTACCTATAGAACAAGAAGGAGGCTAAGCCGCGGCTCATTAGATGGATTCTCCTCCTCCAGGAATTCGACCTGGAGATTAAAGACAAGAAGGGGGCGGAGAATGTCGTTGCCGATCACTTGTCCAGAGTGCCTACTCTCGATTTGAATGCCACTCCGGTTGACGACTCGCTCCCTGATGAGCATCTCTTCTCCATCTCTTCCGCTTGGACTCCTTGGTACGCCGACATCGCAAATTATCTGACTTGTGCCATTGTCCCCCACAACATGAGCTATCAACAGAAGAAAAAAACTCTTTCATGATGTCCATAAATTTTATTGGGACGACCCCCATTTGTACAAGACCTGCAATGATGGGGTAATACGATGGTGCATTCCTGAAACTGAGGCGACCTCCATAATCTCCCATTGCCATGATCAGCAGTGTGGAGGACATGCGAGCGCCTATAAAACGACGGTGAAAATCCTCCAGAGTGGATTCTACTGGCCGATCCTCTTTAAAGACACCCACGCTTATGTCCAGGCTTGCGACAAATGCCAAAGGACGGGGAACATCTCCAAGAGGAACGAGATGCCTCAGCACTACATCTTAGAGGTAGAGATCTTCGATGTGTGGGGAGTCGACTTCATGGGGCCGTTCCCCTCGTCCTCTGGGAACCAGTATATCTTAGTAGCCATGGACTACGTATCGAAATGGGTTGAAGCGATAGCCAGTCCTACTAATGATTCCCGAGTGGTCGCCAAGTTCTTTAAAAACAACATCTTCCCGGTTCGGTGCGCCTCGAGTTTTGATCAGTGACGGCGGGAGCCACTTCATAGAGAAGAAATTCGAAGCTCTCTTGAAGAAGTACGTGGTGCAACATCGAATAGGGCGTGCCTACCACCTGCAGACTAGCAGCCAAGTGGAAGTTTCTAACCGGGAGATCAAGAGCATACTGGAAAAGACGGTGGCCAACTCTAGGAAGGATTGGTCATCGAAACTTTCTGACGCACTCTGGGCTTACAGGACGGCATTTAAAACTCCGATCGGCATGATGCCCTACCGGCTTGTCTACGGGAAGGCGTGCCATTTACCCGTGGAATTGGAACACAAGGCGTTTTGGGCAATCAAGAACCTAAACTTTGATGCCAAGGAGGTTGGAGGCCACCGACAGCTACAGCTTAACGAGCTCGACGAGATCCGGCTCAATGCCTATGAAAATGCCCGGATCTACAAGGAAAAGCTGAAGCATTGGCACGATAAGCGCATCCTGAAGAGGGAGTTCAAGGAAGGAGACTTAGTTCTCCTATTCAACTCGAGGCTGAAGCTTTTTCCTGGAAAGCTCAAGTCGAGATGGTCGGGACCCTTCCGCGTCACCAGGGTCTTCCCGCACGGGGCTATTGAGATAATGGGGAGAGATGAGCCATTCAAGGTCAACGGGCAGCGCCTAAAGCACTATGCGGTGGGAGAACCAGCATTCTCTTCGGCCGGGGTCTCAACGACCGAAGACTCGTCTTCAAACCCTCCGGATCCTAATTGACCACCAAAAGAGGCGTCGAGCAAACGACGTTAAGCAAAAGCACTTCATGGGAAGCAACCCATGTTCTAAACTCTCACCTTTGTTTTTAGGATTATTTTTAGCTTTATTCTCCTTATTTTAATAAATAAATCCGGCCACGGGAACTTCCGTCGTGAGACTTAGGCCATTTGTGGATTTTTGCAGGAAATAAGCCCTCACCCGATCGGGTGACCATTCAACCGATCGGGTGAGACGTATCAGACAATGGCCAGTATCTGTTCTCCAGTGAACTGGTTGAGTGAAGCAAGCTGAGACCGGATGGCTGACCGTGTGAGAAGGGCTGAATTCTCGGGAAATTTGGGAATTACATCAACCGATCGGTTGAGCTAAGCTGCGGTCGTGTGATTGACCGGGTGAAAAGTCACAGTACTTTCGGGAAGATTTGGGAGGCGGTCAACCGATCGGGTGAAAACTCATCCGATCGGTTCACCAGTAGCTGTTGGCCGACGGAAAATTTTCTAAACTTACCCAACCGATCGGGTGAACCATCACCCGATCGGTTCGTTTTTGCCCCTATATATATTCCCGTTCGCACGAATTTGTCCACCCGACCCCCAAACCCCCGTTCGCGCATTCTCTCCTCCTCCATCTGCCGAATCGATCTCCTCCATCTACCCCACTACCCTTAAGTCCTCATCCTCACTCATTCCCATACTCCCCCACCATCAACACCCTTCCCATCAACAACCTTCACTCACCAAACGTCCAAACCCTAGCCCTAGCCCTAGCCCTAGCCCCCAAATTTTAGAAAATTTCAATTCTTGTCAGATCAGCGAGCGGAGGCTTCCCAAATCGCTTCCTTATACTGCGTGGGGTATTTCGGGTGCTTGATCTTACAACGTTGATGGGTAACCTCTTTACACTCTTCACATTTCTTTCATTATATGCAATGTCTTGAATTTGTGTTTGCACACTTCATCTGCTTCATCATCTTCACAGACACCATATCCCACTTTATCATTCTTTCCCTCACCGTCACCATGTCCGGGAAGGGAAAGGAGATAGCCTCATCGTCACGCAAACATCCCATATACGGCCCTTTTTCCCCTTCCTTCCTGGGCATCAACCCTTCTTCTGAAGAGCAATCCGATCGCTTACAAGCCCTTCTTCATCGCCCTATGCGACATACTCTTTTCGCCGACTCCCCCACCCTACAATCTCGTGTACTCTTTAGGGGCGTCTGTGCACTTTTTCGCTTCATATGTTGCGATTACCTTCTACGTACCCATGCGCATACACACAGGAATCTCACACTTAAGTTCCTCAAGTCTCGAGGTGTAAGAATTTGGTTTCACCTTCCGCGCCTTCAGTGGCGATTTTACCATGAGTTTCAATGAGCTTAACAATATTCTGAACTTCCCTAACCCCGATCGTCATGTTGAATGCTGTACTCTTGATCGATTTGACATCTTTTCTTACTTTCGGGCTGATGGCACTTGGCAACGGTTCACCCGATATACCACCTTTCCTGCGGTAGCCCTCGCCTCCTACATCATACACCCTTGCTACCGTTTCGCCCATTGCTTCCTTGCAAACACCATTTTTGCTCGCGTTGATGTATCCACGGTGTCTAGGGATGAGCTCCTCTTTCTTTACACCATGTCCAATGACCGGCTTCATGGCAATATCCCTTTACCCATAAACATCGCTAATTGGATCATCCACGAGATCTTATCCGTTAGCCGCGCAGCTTCTGGCTCTATCTGCTGTGGGAGGATAGTAACTCTTATAGTCAGTTGTGTCTTGAGGATGCCGCCCGACCTCCCTATTGTACCGGGGCGTAGCCGTATCGATCGCGACTACTTGATTGCTATCGGTATGCTTACTCCTTTTGGTGAGGATCGTGCAGCCTACCTCTATAGTCCTGCCTACACTCCTTTTGCCATCCTCCCACCCTCTTCTCCAGAGCGCTTCCCCTTACGCCTTACACATCTAACCTGGGAGTTCTACCCTGATCCTTGGTACTCCACACTCGTTCACTTTCCGCCTTTGGATCCTCCCGATTGGCACCCATGTGTCGGTTCACCCAGTGCCACCATTATCCACCACGATCCACCGATAAATCTCGATCCTCCGGTGGTCCAGCCTGTTGCCCCTCCCTCTCCTATTCGCACACCCTCTCCTTCGTCCTCGGAGGATTCCTTCTACCATTATTCACCACCCTCCTCGCCATCTCCTTACCATTCTACCGAAAGCGACTCCGATTGACCTCCCCCTTGCATATCTCTGCATTTTCATGATCATATCATTTCGCTAGCATTGTCACGTCTAGCTTGGGGGAAGTCACTTTTTCTGTGTGCTGTCGTATGATGTTTTCTATGTGTGTTTGTTTATTTATGTCTTGTGGTGTGATTTTCTCTTTTTATTCTTTTTATTTTTCTGTTTGTATGTCGTGTGGTGTGATTTTCTTTATTTCCTTTTTTTGTATGTGTGTTTTTCTTGTTTTTCATTTCTTTTTGCATCAGTGTGTATTCCCCCCCATTTTCATTGCCCTCCCGTATTCACTTTTATTGCATTGAGGGCAATGCAAGCTTCAGCTTGGGGGAGTCGCACTTCGTACGTCATTTGCGTCTTTTTCCTCGTTTTTGAGTCGTTTCCATCGTGTTTTTATTTTTTTTTCTTCTTTTTATCTCTTTCTCCTAGAGATGAACCATATGATGAATTACCACAAAAATCACACAAACACCTAGCATGGCTTCGATAATCACATTCACTAACCCTAGGAAGCCGAGTCCTCTTGCATTTTATGCATCGTGGGTCCACTTAGCTTTTTGTGAGTCGTGTGTCGTGTCTATCTTACGGTGTGCTTCTACTTTGTGATTGTGTTTTTATATACCTGTCCAGGAATGACCCCTAGATTATCATGCTTCGATTTGAATACGCGGTATTTTCCTCTCTTATCTGCTTCTGTATGCATGAATATATATATATATCGTGTTCTTCATTTCGCATGTGTCGGGATTCCACAGGTAGGACTAGGATAACCCATTTTGGCCTACGCTCTGATTAGCGAAAAATCTCTTTTGCCCAAGTGTATAGAATCCGATTTTCTTTTTTTATTTTACTTGGTGCAAATCCCCTCGGCGTGTACCGTTCTCCCAATTGGGAGAGTACACACATGTATATACCCAAAAGTCCAAAAATCCATAAAGCGAGAAAAGAAAAACCCAAAAAAAAGAGGAAAAGAAAAGAGAAAAAGAAAAATAATATGTATAGCCAAAAATCCAAAAAAATATACAAATACCCAAAACCCAAAAAATTCCCGTGTGAATATTTTTCATATCTACCGAGAATAAAGGAAAGGCGAGAATTTGCACCGAGTGATCTACTCCACATCATCTCAACCCCCCATCGCTTTCGAAAACACTTGGAATAGGGAATTTCTAGCTATTATCTAGGCGATAGTGTGGTGACGTCCAAGTCCCTAGCAGTGGAGTCCCTGACACATGATACGTTTCGATTCTCACTTTCCTCTCACGCATGCTTGAGCTTTATATTCACCGCATATTTCAAATCGAATCGATACTTGGGTCTTTCCTTGGATTTGTGTATATGGAGCTTATAACACAATGTAGATAGCGACGACGTCTGCTAGCACACGACCACACTCACTCGCGCTTCACCGCGTGGGCCCACGACACCTGTCTGGACTCGTATTCCTTGGTTTAGTGTTGTGATTTGGCGTTTGCTCGCTTGGTGTGTCGTTTTTTGATTTTGTTGGCCCTAACGGGAGATCTAGGATTTAGAGTTCTCTTTTTCTCTCTTCCTCTCTATTTTCTCCCTCCGAGCTCCTACTCTCACTCGTCTTCCTTGAGGACGAGGAAGGGTTCAGCTTGGGGGATTTTGACGTGCGTTTATATTTCATATATTCACGCATGTCTTCTTTTGTGTTTTTCCGTTATTTTTCACCGTCTCGTATCCGTTTTCTCGTATTTTCTCGTTTTCTTTCACTTTTCTGTGTTTTTGTGTGATTGCAGGAGTTTGTCAGCATATGGGACACATAACGAAGATATCATAAGTCCTCGGAGCAACAGGAGGAGTCACGAGTGATCTAGGGCTCAAATGACCAAAATAGCTATCTTTCAGACCCACCCGATCGGTTGGATACAGCCAACCGATCGGGTGATGCACGCGTGCATGACCCGGACAACTGCTGAAGCAACGTGGGCATCAACCGACCGGGTCAACGACCGGTTCAGCCCGACTGTCTTCTCGGCAAATTGGAGCTGAACTCCAACCCATCGGGTGACCTTCATCCGATCGGTTCATCTATAGCCGATTCCCCCAAAGAGATGACCCGGAGAGCCACCCGACCCCCAGCAGACCGTGCCAAAACGTCTGAAGTTTCTGTATTTTTGGGCGACAATTCCAACCGATCGGTTGATTTATCAACCGATCGGTTCACCTGATGAGCTCAAGATCCAAACGGTTAGAAGCTTCCGCCAACCGATCGTGTCGCCTGACCGGGTGTAGTCCTGAATAGCGCTGCCGAAGAACGAAGCAGGTCATCCGATCGGTTGATTCTTCACCCGATCGGGTGACGTCGTTTTCTATATATATTAGCCCTAGGTTTCCAGAAACGAGGGATGTTGTATTATTTTCTGTTTTCTCTCCATTTTGTGACGGCTGGAATTTATTTGATATTTGTAAGTTGTCTGATCTTTACCAAACTTTAATATAGTGTTATTTGCATTGCTTTTACTACTTTTCAATCGCCGGATTATGTTTTTAATGGTCGATTTTCATTTAGATTGCTTTTTACCGAAAATGTGTGAGTAGTTCCCAAATATGGGATTTCGGTGGATACCCCTTCGTGGGTTCTCCCTAATGCATCCATAGGACTAGGATATCGATAGGGAATAAGAAGCTATCGGTTACGTTGGGTGTATCATTGTTATCGGCGGGAAAAAGACCACCTTTGACCATTGGGCCAAGGGGGAATAAACTTGGCGGTTGACTCCCTAGCCATAGCTCACGCCCTTAGCGTAGACATCGAATCCTAGCGCGCGGGAGCGGCAGGATGAGATGTTGGGAGTTATCGTTGCGAGCTTAGTGCTCACGGAGTCGGTCAGTGTTAATGGACATGGGAATGCCCACTGACCGAACCCGGGTAGTCCGGCGTATCATCTTGGGCACCGACCAGAATATCGGGCCCATGGGACACTGGTATCACTCTTAGAGGCAACGTCTCAACATTAGACCCTAATTCCGATCGTTATCCTATCCGCCGGTCGTATTAGCGAGAATCATATGATAGGGTGAAAACCGAAGTCCCGGGTTTCCCTTTATATCGTTTATCCCTCGCATTCTATTTTCGTGACAACCCATCTACCGATTCGGGTTAGCTCATCCATGGGGTGAATTTGGTCCTCTTTGACACAAGCACAACCACGCCTCCCTGTGTTCGACCCCCAAGCCACACTACAACATCGTGCGCTTGCGGTTATAAATATTTAAATCTCACGCCCCCAATCCGATATTGCACTCTTATGCCACAAATCTAGGGAGCGGTCACTCATCAACTGCAAACCCCCACATCCAGCTCCCCTCATAACAGGCTGCCTCCCTTCATTGTTCTTAAAACAACCACAGCAACAACAACAGCTTCATCGGAGCCCCCTCCCTCCTACATTGGGTAGAGGAAACCAGTCTCCAACACCACCACCACCATTCCATCTGCTGAAATCCTTCGACCAAAATCGTTCTGCAAAACCCACCAACACAAATCAGTCTGTTCATCCATTCCAAAACTCATACACCTTCCTCAACCCAAATTCTTCATCAAGTCCCCAAAACCAACCTTCAGCCACAAATCCACACCAAAAATCAGAACCCAAAATCTGTTCTTCACCAAACAAATCAGCCCCAAACTTCAGAAATCACCCATTTCAAATTCATCAAGACCAGAAACAAATCAGTTTCCCCATCAAATTCTTCCCAAAATCAACCCATCTCCCAAACAAAACTGAGAATTGAAGTATGAGGAAGAAAACTCAGATCTGAAAATACAATTTCAGATTCAAACCAAGAAAAATTTCAGATTCTTACAAATCAAACCCAAACAAACTTCATCTTCTTCTCCCATCTTCCTCCTCCCTCTCCCCTAGGCCGGCCTCCACCTCCCTCCACCTGTGTGCGCCGCCCAGCGCCGGAGCCCCTACCGCCCGCCGGATCCTGCCTGCAGCTGTCGGAGAGCGCCACCTGCCACCGTGCAGAGCCGCCTCCTCCCCGTGCGTAAGACCCGAGCACCCACTTCGCGTGCGTGGGTGCCCCTTTACCTGCAAACGGGTGAAATCAAAAAAAGAAAAGAAAAAAGGGAACAGACCGTGAAAGAGAGAAAGAGAAATAGAACTGAGGAGAGAAAGAGAGGAGAAAGTCAGAGGGATTGAGTTAAAGAAATAGCCTTATTGCAGAATGAAGATAAGAGAGAGGTATAAAGTTTCTTATTGGGTTTGGGTTTAAAGTTATCTTATTTGGGTTTTAACTCCTATTGGGTTTAAGTTTCTTATTGGGTATTGGGTATAGCCCATTGGGTTTTAAGATTGTTGGGTTTTGGGGCATTATTGCTATTGGGTTTTGAATGTAATATTAAACATGATGTTAACCACACCATTAGCTTGATTGGTATTAATAGGGTATTAATATTAATCTGAACATTAACTTGTTATAATTCCAGCATGTTAATAGTTGTTAAACAACGTTAGGTTAAAAATTAGAATAAAATGAGGCGTATCAAGTTAATTTAACATAATATAAATATCACCCTAGCCAGAGAACCCGATAAAATCAGACGAACCAAGTTAGGAATTATTTTAATATTGTGTTCATTCATGAAAAATCTAATTCATTGATTTGTTTAACCGAAACAGAAAATCGGACATACCAACATGTAGTACCCGTCGAGACGAACCCAACGACACCAAAATTGCCGAAATCAGGCAAGTATGCAATTTATATTGAATTTCTGAAGGTAGATACTCATTTGGTCTATTGCATGTAAAGTTGTATAACTCAAAACCTGCGCGTGAAATGCCACGTGAAATCATTCCATGACATCCGTGACTAAAAATATGATCCAACGGCATATAATTTGATATACTTTAGTTTAGAACAATAACAAGAAAAGTTGGCTTTCGATTCATATTCGTTAAACTCTCATGTTCACACTTTTGATTAAATTATTGTGAATGTTGTTTCGACACTCTTGTAAAAATGGAAAGTGCTCTATAAAAATAAATGGCGACATTATTTAATTGCTGCTTGTCTTGGGATATTTAACAAATGCGTGACATCGTGACATCGTGCGCCTCGAAGGCGAAATCGTGATTTTCGTGATGTCATGTGAGTTGACAAATTCGTGCTTGTAATATAACTAGGCTGGCTCATGTTCCAGCACAAATCGTGACTTTCGTGATGTCATGTGAGTTGACAAATTCATGCTTGTGATATAACTAGGCTGGCTCGTGTTCCAGCACATATTTGGGTGGGGTTAGGGTTGAGCGGCTACTAGGCGTATGACGGGGTACACTCTTCAAGGGCACCACCCGTATGTGGTGGGTTAGCGCCAAACACGGTAATCCCCCATGTGAAGAACGACCCACTCATCACGACCTAAAGACGAGAACCTTATGCATGATCGAAAGCATTGCAATGTAATTGTAACAATCGTTGACACTTGCTCGCGCATTAAGATTGCCATATTTATAGTGCTTACTTTAATTTGTTAAAACTACCATGTCATAACTGCTCACCTTACTTGTTAAACTGCTTCGAACTGCAAATGCTAGGATGTATTTACTTTAAAATCAGCATGTCTAAACATTATTGTTATCTCGTTTAATTTATAATTGCCTCTTAAATCCAGTATAAATTTGTATATCTTGCCTTGGGTTCTAACATCTACTTGCAGACCCTTGCTGACATACATTCATGTTTTTGGATGTATGTCAGATCCCGAGCTATAGTGCCAGGAGGACTAGTTGAGATAGCTGAACCAGTGGACCAAGACTTGTTGACCTAGTGAAAATTTCATTGCACTTCTTTTCATTCATTGTATGGGTCATAAGACCTACTATTCTTTTCTGCATTGTTGTAATTCTGTTGAGACGTTTGAGATTGTAATAATGTTCTACTTATCTGTGTTGTTTTTAAGTAATGCAAGCAAGAACCTGCGATTTTTCACACAGACGCTTATTGTGTTAAGCCAAGGAGGAAAGAAAAGCAAAAGTACCTCCTCCTGACTTGCACAAGCGGACCCGTTCGCATCCTCGCTCCCAAGTCTAATGGAAAGCGGGGTGTGACAGGTTTTAGTGGTGGCCCATGCAGGTCTATGCTCATGAAAAATACTTTTAAACAGCATAGATAATATTACAATCTTGACTCTCAAACTACACCTTCCCTAAAATCTTCTACCCCGATCAACTTCATTAGAAAATTCCAGTCCTACGTTTCCTGATCCTTAGTCAAAAAAATCATTATACCCTTGATTTTTAAATCTCCCTTCATTTTACATTCCACTTTATGACCTTAGGAATCCATCGTAGCCTTTCACTAATCATTTCCTACCTGTACCCGCATTTGATCACCCTACTCTAATCATTGCTTTCGATCCACGTGATCTTCCTGACAACTAATATTATCCTTCTGAATCATCCACATTACTATACTGATTATACTTCGCTAATAATCTCCTCCGTCGATAATCCAAGTAATCTTCGATATGAATAAAACCGTACAATTGATATAGACTTAATAAAAGTCATTAACAAAACCTAAATTTTTTAGGATTTAACTAGTTAATAGGATTAATTAGTTGTTATATAAAAAAACCTTTGTTGATGGCACGCATATAAATGATAAGCTTCCTTCAATAGACCATGATCTGGTCAATGTGCTTGGCTAAGTTTGTTGGATCACCCTAGCTAGACTGGGGGTAAGTGATCCTGGCTTAGTCACTTCACTGGTCGTGTCCACTGGACCGCAAGGACGTAAATCATGATTATGTAACACCATCGATCTTCTTCACTATCAACCTTCATTTAGCTTGTTTGACCTACATAGAATCTTTCTATTTTTAGTACGCTTGGACTCTAGCTACGAAGAGTAGCGTTCGAATTTTCGATTATCAGACGTTTGAGTTCGACAACTGAAGCGATCGAAAGGATGCTCAGAAGTATTCGAGGATGGTACTGGAGAATTTAAGACGAGCCAAACGTGACATGCACGTGCAGGCTGTTGCATTTTCATCCTTTTGAGCTCGTATTTCCTTTCTAACCCTACTTTCATCTTGTACTCGATTTTTCCATGGGTTTGAATCTTTTACCCACCTACCACCTCCCCTTCATTATTGCCTTTTGTCCTCATCCTCTTCTCGAGCCCCGACCCGCTCTCTTCTCGAGTCCCGATCCCACCTAACCTAGCCTACCCTACCCTATTGCCTACTTTCGACGCCCCTTTTCAAACCTCACCCCCTCTTTTTAAACCCCTCCTCTTCTTCCTCACCAAGCCATCCCACGGCTTCCTCTTCGCCCCGACAACACCCTTTCCTCCACCCTGTCTCTTTCTCGGCGAGACCAACCCATCTCGCCTCGAGCTCCTCCGGCCTCATCCGAAGCTCCACCCCACCCCGAAGGCACCCGCCACGTCACGCAGCCGTCACCGCTATGGATTGACAGCCGCCGATGGCCCACCGACGAATTTGGGGATTGATGGGCTTAGCAACAACCCTCGCCGCCACCCTTGCTATTTCTGTGTGGTTGAGATCTTGGGAAGCTGTTGTTCTTGGTGTTCTTTCGAGCTCTTTGTCATGGGTCTTACCCCTTAAGCTGCCCCGCTTCGTTCCCTTCTTAGGTCCGCTCCTTCGTGTTTGTTGGTTTGTGAGTTTTTGTCGTTGAATTTCTTAGGGTTGATGGTGATAACAGTGGATGTCGACCAATGGTATTGGCAAGGAGTATCTTTGGGGATGAGTATTGGCTTGCTTTTGGCCTTAGGTGTTGAAGTTGGGTGTCAATCTTGTGCTCGGATTTGGGAGACAGCTTTGATGCTGGCTTATTGTTGGATGTTATAGAAATTACTGGAAGAAGTGGTAGCAATAATTCTGGTCCTTGAAAGTTAGCCTTATATTTACCTTTTGGTGTCGATCTGGGTATTGGCTTGTAATTGGGTATCATGGCAGATGATGTCTTTTGTGTTAGGCTGGTTAAGTTGTAACAGCGCGGATGCATATGGGTTAGTCATCACGGTGTTGTATGTTATGTCGATGATTTACTTGGTTAAGACCCAGTAGTCCTCATTAGCATAATTTGAAAATTTTAAACTTTATGTCCTTCCTTTTTATGTGGTTTAAATAGCTTGCTACTAACTTATCGCCTCAGGTTTCAAGTTCGAACAAATGTCATCATCATAATAGCCCTTATTTTCATGTAATGTCATTATCTCATGTTTTGGCTACTTGATAGATCGGAAGTAACTATGGTGATGAAGATACTAGAAATGATGCGTTATGTTGATGGATAGTTATATGGATTGATTGAAACTATTTAGAACAAGATACAATGGAAAATGGCAAGATATGATTTAGTAGTTTGTTAAGTATGGTGGATAAACTTATGAGTTGTCACGATGAAGGATGAATTGGGAGATAAATGTTGATGGCAGATGGTGATGTATGCTAGGTGTATTTGTACTTGTCGTCGTATGTTAGTAATTAGTAGAGCACCGTTATATCAATGGATTAATATAAGAATAAGATTGGAAATTGGGATTTGTGGATGTCACAATTATAGTACTACAAGTTAGGTTATACCATGAACAAGGGATGATACATTACTGATGAGACAATCTGTGACAATGTACTGTTTTGGAGAATTTGGGTATAGAGGATATCGTACATTAAACCCCCCCGAGAAGATGTTACTGTCTTAATAGCGTGATGAGCAAAGGAGTGAGGAAAATTTGTAAGAGGTATTGGTTGAGGTAAGAGGTATTGGTTGAGGATAGTTGGTATTTTTCCTTCCGAGGTTGCCTTGTTTAAAGTATTAATTGTTTAAGGCAAGAATTATGAGATGGAAATCAAAAGAAAGGGGAAGTACTGGACCTATATTTAAGTCCAGGATATGCTTACAGTTGTAACGTTATTCAGTGACGAGACGAGAAGTGATGATTTATTTTAGGAACATTTGTTTGAGGTTATGGGTTTAGCAACCAGTGTGTTAGATAGAATATTGGGGTTGCAGTTGTGAGTATATATATATACATATATTTGTATTTTATTATTTTCTCACCCTTGTCTCTGCACATCTTGGGTAGCCGTCCCTAGCCTTTTCACTTGCCCACTAGCGGTTAAGGCCATCGATGGTGCTTAGTCATCCTAACCCCCGTTTTTTGGAACTAAATCTTAACCACATCACCTGTATCACTTCCTAACTAGTTTCATTTCTTCATCTTGAAGTATTTTCAGATCATACTTTACCTCATAGGAATACGAGAACGCTATCCATCTTAATTTCCTGCTCCTTAGTCGATAGGAAATTCCGAGGGCGGAATTATTTTAAGGTGGATACGATGTGATGGCCCATATCCGTTACTACCCATATTTTAGTATGAATACTTTCAAAAAAGTTTTTAAATAATAAAATCTTTAAACTAATTTAGTTTTTGATACTATTATTAAAATAGCTTTTTATATTCATTAATCACTTTTACTAATCACGTTTACCTTTTTCCATCTACTGGATATTTTTACTAATTAGTTTTACTAATTAGTTTTACTATCTACTAATTACTTCACCAATTACCAATTACATTAAGAAATTACTTTTACCATTCATTATGTAATCTTTACCAATTATTTTTTTCTTACCAATTTCTTTTACTAATGACCACTTCCTAGTTACTAATTACCAGTTACATTCATCCCTAATTAATCCTAGATATAACCCCTCTTCATGTCACCTCCTTTGGCAGGTGAGATCCAACACTGTCATCAACTGCAAACCCCCACATACAGCTCCCCTCCTAACAGGCTGCCTCCCTTCATTGTTCTTAAAACAACCACAGCAACAACAACAGCTTCATCGGAGCCCCCTCCCTCCTACATTGGGTAGAGGAAACCAGTCTCCAACACCACCACCACCATTCCATCTGCTGAAATCCTTCGACCAAAATCGTTCTGCAAAACCCACCAACACAAATCAGTCTGTTCATCCATTCCAAAACTCATACACCTTCCTCAACCCAAATTCTTCATCAAGTCCCCAAAACCAACCTTCAGCAACAAATCCACACCAAAAATCAGAACCCAAAATCTGTTCTTCACTAAACAAATCAGCCCCAAACTTCAGAAATCACCCATTTCAAATTCATCAAGACCAGAAACAAATCAGTTTCCCCATCAAATTCTTCCCAAAATCAACCCATCTCCCAAACAAAACTCAACTGAGAATTGAAGTATGAGGAAGAAAACTCAGATCTAAAAAAACAATTTCAGATTCAAACCAAGGAAAATTTCAGATTCTTACAAATCAAACCCAAACAAACTTCATCTTCTTCCCCCATCTTCCTCCTCCCTCTCCCTAGGCCGGCCTCCACCTCCCTCCACCTGCGTGCGCCGCCCAGTGCCGGAGCCCCCCCCGCCCGCCGGATCCCGCCTGCAGTCGCCGGAGAGCGCCGCCTGCTGCCGTGCAGAGCCGCCTCCTCCCCGTGCGTAAGACCCCGAGCTCCCACTTCGCGTGCGTGGGTGCCCCTTTACCTGCAAATGGGTGAAATCAAAAAAAAAGAAAAAAGGGAATATCATGTGAAAGAGAGAAAGGGAAATAGAACTGAGGAGAGAAAGAGAATAGATAGGGAGGGAGAGAGGAAGTGACAGAGAGAGAGAAAGTCAGAGGGATTGAGTTAAAGAAATAGCCTTATTAAAGAATGAAGATAAGAGAGAGGTATGATGGGTTTAAAGTTATCTTATTTGGGTTTTAACTCCTATTGGGTTTAAGTTTCTTATTGGGTATTGGGTATAGCCCATTGGGTTTTAAAATTGTTGGGTTTTGGGGGCATTATTGCTATTGGGTTTTGAATGTAATAT
>CM061136.1:10682509-10704637 GCA_030789695.1 Scilla litardierei | reverse complement strand
ACACGAAGGAGCAGACCTAAGAAGGGAACGAAGCGGGGCAGCTTAAGGGGTAAGACCCATGACAAAGAGCTCGAAAGAACACCAAGAACAACAGCTTCCCAAGATCTCAACCACACAGAAATAGCAAGGGTGGCGGCGAGGGTTGTTGCTAAGCCCATCAATCCCCAAATTCGTCGGTGGGCCATCGGCGGCTGTTAATCCATAGCGGTGACGGCTGCGTGACGTGGCGGGTGCCTTCGGGGTGGGGTGGAGCTTCGGATGAGGCCGGAGGAGCTCGAGGCGAGATGGGTTGGTCTCGCCGAGAAAGAGACAGGGTGGAGGAAAGGGTGTTGTCGGGGCGAAGAGGAAGCCGTGGGATGGCTTGGTGAGGAAGAAGAGGAGGGGTTTAAAAAGAGGGGGTGAGGTTTGAAAAGGGGCGTCGAAAGTAGGCAATAGGGTAGGGTAGGCTAGGTTAGGTGGGATCGGGACTCGAGAAGAGAGCGGGTCGGGGCTCGAGAAGAGGATGAGGACAAAAGGCAATAATGAAGGGGAGGTGGTAGGTGGGTAAAAGATTCAAACCCATGGAAAAATCGAATACAAGATGAAAGTAGGGTTAGAAAGGAAATACGAGCTCAAAAGGATGAAAATGCAACAGCCTGCACGTGCATGTCACGTTTGGCTCGTCTTAAATTCTCCAGTACCATCCTCGAATACTTCTGAGCATCCTTTCGATCGCTTCAGTTGTCGAACTCAAACGTCTGATAATCGAAAATTCGAACGCTACTCTTCGTAGCTAGAGTCCAAGCGTACTAAAAATAGAAAGATTCTATGTAGGTCAAACAA
Source organism: Scilla litardierei (assembly GCA_030789695.1). Lineage (NCBI taxonomy): Eukaryota > Viridiplantae > Streptophyta > Magnoliopsida > Asparagales > Asparagaceae > Scilla > Scilla litardierei. The sequence continues at coordinate 10,703,815 of CM061136.1, read as the reverse complement.
GCTAAATGAAGGTTGATAGTGAAGAAGATCGATGGTGTTACATAATCATGATTTACGTCCTTGCGGTCCAGCGGACACGACCAGTGAAGTGACTAAGCCAGGATCACTTACCCCCAGTCTAGCTAGGGTGATCCAACAAACTTAGCCAAGCACATTGACCAGATCATGGTCTATTGAAGGAAGCTTATCATTTATATGCGTGCCATCAACAAAGGTTTTTTTATATAACAACTAATTAATCCTATTAACTAGTTAAATCCTAAAAAATTTAGGTTTTGTTAATGACTTTTATTAAGTCTTTATCAATTGTACGGTTTTATTCATATCGAAGATTACTTGGATTATCGACGGAGGAGATTATTAGCGAAGTATAATCAGTATAGTAATGTGGATGATTCAGAAGGATAATATTAGTTGTCAGGAAGATCACGTGGATCGAAAGCAATGATTAGAGTAGGGTGATCAAATGCGGGTACAGGTAGGAAATGATTAGTGAAAGGCTACGATGGATTCCTAAGGTCATAAAGTGGAATGTAAAATGAAGGGAGATTTAAAAATCAAGGGTATAATGATTTTTTTGACTAAGGATCAGGAAACGTAGGACTGGAATTTTCTAATGAAGTTGATCGGGGTAGAAGATTTTAGGGAAGGTGTAGTTTGAGAGTCAAGATTGTAATATTATCTATGCTGTTTAAAAGTATTTTTCATGAGCATAGACCTGCATGGGCCACCACTAAAACCTGTCACACCCCGCTTTCCATTAGAATTGGGAGCGAGGATGCGAACGGGTCCGCTTGTGCAAGTCAGGAGGAGGTACTTTTGCTTTTCTTTCCTCCTTGGCTTAACACAATAAGCGTCTGTGTGAAAAATCGCAGGTTCTTGCTTGCATTACTTAAAAACAACACAGATAAGTAGAACATTATTACAATCTCAAACGTCTCAACAGAATTACAACAATGCAGAAAAGAATAGTAGGTCTTATGACCCATACAATGAATGAAAAGAAGTGCAATGAAATTTTCACTAGGTCAACAAGTCTTGGTCCACTGGTTCAGCTATCTCAACTAGTCCTCCTGGCACTATAGCTCGGGATCTGACATACATCCAAAAACATGAATGTATGTCAGCAAGGGTTTGCAAGTAGATGTTAGAACCCAAGGCAAAATATACAAATTTATACTGGATTTAAGAGGCAATTATAAATTAAACGAGATAACAATAACGTTTAGACATGCTGATTTTAAAGTAAATACATCCTAGCATTTGCAGTTCGAAGCAGTTTAACAAGTAAGGTGAGCAGTTATGACATGGTAGTTTTAACAAATTAAAGTAAGCACTATAAATATGGCAATCTTAATGCGCGAGCAAGTGTCAACGATTGTTACAATTACATTGCAATGCTTTCGATCATGCATAGGGTTCTCGTCTTTAGGTCGTGATGAGTGGGTCGTTCTTCACATGGGGGATTACCGTGTTTGGCGCTAACCCACCACATACGGGTGGTGCCCTTGAAGAGTGTACCCCGTCATACGCCTAGTAGCCGCTCAACCCTAACCCCACCCAAATATGTGCTGGAACACGAGCCAGCCTAGTTATATCACAAGCATGAATTTGTCAACTCACATGACATCACGAAAGTCACGATTTGTGCTGGAACATGAGCCAGCCTAGTTATATTACAAGCACGAATTTGTCAACTCACATGACATCACGAAAATCACGATTTCGCCTTCGAGGCGCACGATGTCACGATGTCACGCATTTGTTAAATATCCCAAGACAAGCAGCAATTAAATAATGTCGCCATTTATTTTTATAGAGCACTTTCCATTTTTACAAGAGTGTCGAAACAACATTCACAATAATTTAATCAAAAGTGTGAACATGAGAGTTTAACGAATATGAATCGAAAGCCAACTTTTCTTGTTATTGTTCTAAACTAAAGTATATCAAATTATATGCCGTTGGATCATATTTTTAGTCACGGATGTCATGGAATGATTTCACGTGGCATTTCACGCGCAGGTTTTGAGTTATACAACTTTACATGCAATAGACCAAATGAGTATCTACCTTCAGAAATTCAATATAAATTGCATACTTGCCTGATTTCGGCAATTTTGGTGTCGTTGGGTTCGTCTCGACGGGTACTACATGTTGGTATGTCCGATTTTCTGTTTCGGTTAAACAAATCAATGAATTAGATTTTTCATGAATGAACACAATATTAAAATAATTCCTAACTTGGTTCGTCTGATTTTATCGGGTTCTCTGGCTAGGGTGATATTTATATTATGTTAAATTAACTTGATACGCCTCATTTTATTCTAATTATTAACCTAACGTTGTTTAACAACTATTAACATGCTGGAATTATAACAAGTTAATGTTCAGATTAATATTAATACCCTATTAATACCAATCAAGCTAATGGTGTGGTTAACATCATGTTTAATATTACATTCAAAACCCAATAGCAATAATGCCCCAAAACCCAACAATCTTAAAACCCAATGGGCTATACCCAATACCCAATAAGAAACTTAAACCCAATAGGAGTTAAAACCCAAATAAGATAACTTTAAACCCAAACCCAATAAGAAACTTTATACCTCTCTCTTATCTTCATTCTGCAATAAGGCTATTTCTTTAACTCAATCCCTCTGACTTTCTCCTCTCTTTCTCTCCTCAGTTCTATTTCTCTTTCTCTCTTTCACGGTCTGTTCCCTTTTTTCTTTTCTTTTTTTGATTTCACCCGTTTGCAGGTAAAGGGGCACCCACGCACGCGAAGTGGGTGCTCGGGTCTTACGCACGGGGAGGAGGCGGCTCTGCACGGTGGTAGGTGGCGCTCTCCGACGGCTGCAGGCAGGATCCGGCGGGCGGCAGGGGCTCCGGCGCTGGGCGGCGCACACAGGTGGAGGGAGGTGGAGGCCGGCCTAGGGGAGAGGGAGGAGGAAGATGGGAGAAGAAGATGAAGTTTGTTTGGGTTTGATTTGTAAGAATCTGAAATTTTTCTTGGTTTGAATCTGAAATTGTATTTTCAGATCTGAGTTTTCTTCCTCATACTTCAATTCTCAGTTTTGTTTGGGAGATGGGTTGATTTTGGGAAGAATTTGATGGGGAAACTGATTTGTTTCTGGTCTTGATGAATTTGAAATGGGTGATTTCTGAAGTTTGGGGCTGATTTGTTTGGTGAAGAACAGATTTTGGGTTCTGATTTTTGGTGTGGATTTGTGGCTGAAGGTTGGTTTTGGGGACTTGATGAAGAATTTGGGTTGAGGAAGGTGTATGAGTTTTGGAATGGATGAACAGACTGATTTGTGTTGGTGGGTTTTGCAGAACGATTTTGGTCGAAGGATTTCAGCAGATGGAATGGTGGTGGTGGTGTTGGAGACTGGTTTCCTCTACCCAATGTAGGAGGGAGGGGGCTCCGATGAAGCTGTTGTTGTTGCTGTGGTTGTTTTAAGAACAATGAAGGGAGGCAGCCTGTTATGAGGGGAGCTGGATGTGGGGGTTTGCAGTTGATGAGTAACCGCTCCCTAGATTTGTGGCATAAGAGTGCAATATCGGATTGGGGGCGTGAGATTTAAATATTTATAACCGCAAGCGCACGATGTTGTAGTGTGGCTTGGGGGTCGAACACAGGGAGGCGTGGTTGTGCTTGTGTCAGAGAGGACCAAATTCACCCCATGGATGAGCTAACCCGAATCGGTAGATGGGTTGTCACGAAAATAGAATGCGAGGGATAAACGATATAAAGGGAAACCCGGGACTTCGGTTTTCACCCTATCATATGATTCTCGCTAATACGACCGGCGGATAGGATAACGATCGGAATTAGGGTCTAATGTTGAGACGTTGCCTCTAAGAGTGATACCAGCGTCCCATGGGCCCGATATTCTGGTCGGTGCCCAAGATGATACGCCGGACTACCCGGGTTCGGTCAGTGGGCATTCCCATGTCCATTAACACTGACCGACTCTGTGAGCACTAAGCTCGCAACGATAACTCCCAACATCTCATCCTGCCGCTCCCGCGCGCTAGGATTCGATGTCTACGCTAAGGGCGTGAGCTATGGCTAGGGAGTCAACCGCCAAGTTTATTCCCCCTTGGCCCAATGGTCAAAGGTGGTCTTTTTCCCGCCGATAACAATGATACACCCAGCGTAACCGATAGCTTCTTATTCCCTATCGATATCCTAGTCCTATGGATGCATTAGGGAGAACCCACGAAGGGGTTTCCACCGAAATCCCATATTTGGGAACTACTCACACATTTTCGGTAAAAAGCAATCTAAATGAAAATCGACCATTAAAAACATAATCCGGCGATTGAAAAGTAGTAAAAGCAATGCAAATAACACTATATTAAAGTTTGGTAAAGATCAGACAACTTACAAATATCAAATAAATTCCAGCCGTCACAAAATGGAGAGAAAACAGAAAACAATACAACATCCCTCGTTTCTGGAAACCTAGGGCTAATATATATAGAAAACGACGTCACCCGATCGGGTGAAGAATCAACCGATCGGATGACCTGCTTCGTTCTTCGGCAGCGCTATTCAGGACTACACCCGGTCAGGCGACACGATCGGTTGGCGGAAGCTTCTAACCGTTTGGATCTTGAGCTCATCAGGTGAACCGATCGGTTGATAAATCAACCGATCGGTTGGAATTGTCGCCCAAAAATACAGAAACTTCAGACGTTTTGGCACGGTCTGCTGGGGGTCGGGTGGCTCTCCGGGTCATCTCTTTGGGGGAATCGGCTATAGATGAACCGATCGGATGAAGGTCACCCGATGGGTTGGAGTTCAGCTCCAATTTGTCGAGAAGACAGTCGGGCTGAACCGGTCGTTGACCCGGTCGGTTGATGCCCACGTTGCTTCAGCAGTTGTCCGGGTCATGCACGCGTGCATCACCCGATCGGTTGGCTGTATCCAACCGATCGGGTGGGTCTGAAAGATAGCTATTTTGGTCATTTAAGCCCTAGATCACTCGTGACTCCTCCTGTTGCTCCGAGGACTTATGATATCTTCGTTATGTGTCCCATATGCTGACAAACTCCTGCAATCACACAAAAACACAGAAAAGTGAAAGAAAACGAGAAAATACGAGAAAACGGATACGAGACGGTGAAAAATAACGGAAAAACACAAAAGAAGACATGCGTGAATATATGAAATATAAACGCACGTCAAAATCCCCCAAGCTGAACCCTTCCTCGTCCTCGAGGAAGACGAGTGAGAGTAGGAGCTCGGAGGGAGAAAATAGAGAGGAAGAGAGAAAAAGAGAACTCTAAATCCTAGATCTCCCGTTAGGGCCAACAAAATCAAAAAAACGACACACCAAGCGAGCAAACGCCAAATCACAACACTAAAACAAGGAATACGAGTCCAGACAGGTGTCGTGGGCCCACGCGGTGAAGCGCGAGTGAGTGTGGTCGTGTGCTAGCAGACGTCGTCGCTATCTACATTGTGTTATAAGCTCCATATACACAAATCCAAGGAAAGACCCAAGTATCGATTCGATTTGAAATATGCGGTGAATATAAAGCTCAAGCATGCGTGAGAGGAAAGTGAGAATCGAAACGTATCATGTGTCAGGGACTCCACTGCTAGGGACTTGGACGTCACCACACTATCGCCTAGATAATAGCTAGAAATTCCCTATTCCAAGTGTTTTCGAAAGCGATGGGGGGTTGAGATGATGTGGAGTAGATCACTCGGTGCAAATTCTCGCCTTTCCTTTATTCTCGGTAGATATGAAAAATATTCACACGGGAATTTTTTGGGTTTTGGGTATTTGTATATTTTTTTGGATTTTTGGCTATACATATTATTTTTCTTTTTCTCTTTTCTTTTCCTCTTTTTTTTGGGTTTTTCTTTTCTCGCTTTTTGGATTTTTGGACTTTTGGGTATATACATGTGTGTACTCTCCCAATTGGGAGAACGATACACGCCGAGGGGATTTGCACCAAGTAAAATAAAAAAAGAAAATCGGATTCTATACACTTGGGCAAAAGAGATTTTTCGCTAATCAGAGCGTAGGCCAAAATGGGTTATCCTAGTCCTACCTGTGGAATCCCGACACATGCGAAATGAAGCACACGATATATATATATATTCATGCATACAGAAGCAGATAAGAGAGGAAAATACCGCGTATTCAAATCGAAGCATGATAATCTAGGGGTCATTCCTGGACAGGTATATAAAAACACAATCACAAAGTAGAAGCACACCGTAAGATAGACACGACACACGACTCACAAAAAGCTAAGTGGACCCACGATGCATAAAATGCAAGAGGACTCGGCTTCCTAGGGTTAGTGAATGTGATTATCGAAGCCATGCTAGGTGTTTGTGTGATTTTTGTGGTAATTCATCATATGGTTCATCTCTAGGAGAAAGAGATAAAAAGAAGAAAAAAAAATAAAAACACGATGGAAACGACTCAAAAACGAGGAAAAAGACGCAAATGACGTACGAAGTGCGACTCTCCCAAGCTGAAGCTTGCATTGCCCTCAATGCAATAAAAGTGAATACGGGAGGGCAATGAAAATGGGGGGGAATACACACTGATGCAAAAAGAAATGAAAAACAAGAAAAACACACATACAAAAAAAGGAAATAAAGAAAATCACACCACACGACATACAAACAGAAAAATAAAAAGAATAAAAAGAGAAAATCACACCACAAGACATAAATAAACAAACACACATAGAAAACATCATACGACAGTACACAGAAAAAGTGACTTCCCCCAAGCTAGACGTGACAATGCTAGCGAAATGATATGATCATGAAAATGCAGAGATATGCAAGGGGGAGGTCAATCGGAGTCGCTTTCGGTAGAATGGTAAGGAGATGGCGAGGAGGGTGGTGAATAATGGTAGAAGGAATCCTCCGAGGACGAAGGAGAGGGTGTGCGAATAGGAGAGGGAGGGGCAACAGGCTGGACCACCGGAGGATCGAGATTTATCGGTGGATCGTGGTGGATAATGGTGGCACTGGGTGAACCGACACATGGGTGCCAATCGGGAGGATCCAAAGGCGGAAAGTGAACGAGTGTGGAGTACCAAGGATCAGGGTAGAACTCCCAGGTTAGATGTGTAAGGCGTAAGGGGAAGCGCTCTGGAGAAGAGGGTGGGAGGATGGCAAAAGGAGTGTAGGCAGGACTATAGAGGTAGGCTGCACGATCCTCACCAAAAGGAGTAAGCATACCGATAGCAATCAAGTAGTCGCGATCGATACGGCTACGCCCCGGTACAATAGGGAGGTCGGGCGGCATCCTCAAGACACAACTGACTATAAGAGTAACTATCCTCCCACAGCAGATAGAGCCAGAAGCTGCGCGGCTAACGGATAAGATCTCGTGGATGATCCAATTAGCGATGTTTATGGGTAAAGGGATATTGCCATAAAGCCGGTCATGGGACATGGCGTAAAGAAAGAGGAGCTCATCCCTAGACACCGTGGATACATCAACGCGAGCAAAAATGGTGTTTGCAAGGAAGCAATGGGCGAAACGGTAGCAAGGGTGTATGATGTAGGAGGCGAGGGCTACCGCAGGAAAGGTGGTATATCGGGTGAACCGTTGCCAAGTGCCATCAGCCCGAAAGTAAGAAAAGATGTCAAATCGATCAAGAGTACAGCATTCAACATGACGATCGGGGTTAGGGAAGTTCAGAATATTGTTAAGCTCATTGAAACTCATGGTAAAATCGCCACTGAAGGCGCGGAAGGTGAAACCAAATTCTGACACCTCGAGACTTGAGGAACTTAAGTGTGAGATTCCTGTGTGTATGCGCATGGGTACGTAGAAGGTAATCGCAACATATGAAGCGAAAAAGTGCACAGACGCCCCTAAAGAGTACACGAGATTGTAGGGTGGGGGAGTCGGCGAAAAGAGTATGTCGCATAGGGCGATGAAGAAGGGCTTGTAAGCGATCGGATTGCTCTTCAGAAGAAGGGTTGATGCCCAGGAAGGAAGGGGAAAAAGGGCCGTATATGGGATGTTTGCGTGACGATGAGGCTATCTCCTTTCCCTTCCCGGACATGGTGACGGTGAGGGAAAGAATGATAAAGTGGGATATGGTGTCTGTGAAGATGATGAAGCAGATGAAGTGTGCAAACACAAATTCAAGACATTGCATATAATGAAAGAAATGTGAAGAGTGTAAAGAGGTTACCCATCAACGTTGTAAGATCAAGCACCCGAAATACCCCACGCAGTATAAGGAAGCGATTTGGGAAGCCTCCGCTCGCTGATCTGACAAGAATTGAAATTTTCTAAAATTTGGGGGCTAGGGCTAGGGCTAGGGCTAGGGTTTGGACGTTTGGTGAGTGAAGGTTGTTGATGGGAAGGGTGTTGATGGTGGGGGAGTATGGGAATGAGTGAGGATGAGGACTTAGGGGTAGTGGGGTAGATGGAGGAGATCGATTCGGCAGATGGAGGAGGAGAGAATGCGCGAACGGGGGTTTGGGGGTCGGGTGGACAAATTCGTGGGAACGGGAATATATATAGGGGCAAAAACGAACCGATCGGGTGATGGTTCACCCGATCGGTTGGGTAAGTTTAGAAAATTTTCCGTCGGCCAACAGCTACTGGTGAACCGATCGGATGAGTTTTCACCCGATCGGTTGACCGCCTCCCAAATCTTCCCGAAAGTACTGTGACTTTTCACCCGGTCAATCACACGACCGCAGCTTAGCTCAACCGATCGGTTGATGTAATTCCCAAATTTCCCGAGAATTCAGCCCTTCTCACACGGTCAGCCACCCGGTCTCAGCTTGCTTCACTCAACCAGTTCACTGGAGAACAGATACTGGCCATTGTCTGATACGTCTCACCCGATCGGTTGAATGGTCACCCGATCGGGTGAGGGCTTATTTCCTGCAAAAATCCACAAATGGCCTAAGTCTCACGACGGAAGTTCCCGTGGCCGGATTTATTTATTAAAATAAGGAGAATAAAGCTAAAAATAATCCTAAAAACAAAGGTGAGAGTTTAGAACATGGGTTGCTTCCCATGAAGTGCTTTTGCTTAACGTCATTTGCTCGACGCCTCTTTTGGTGGTCAATTAGGATCCGGAGGGTTTGAAGACGAGTCTTCGGTCGTTGAGACCCCGGCCGAAGAGAATGCTGGTTCTCCCACCGCATAGTGCTTTAGGCGCTGCCCGTTGACCTTGAATGGCTCATATCTCCCCATTATCTCAATAGCCCCGTGCGGGAAGACCTTGGTGACGCGGAAGGGTCCCGACCATCTCGACTTGAGCTTTCCAGGAAAAAGCTTCAGCCTCGAGTTGAATAGGAGAACTAAGTCTCCTTCCTTGAACTCCCTCTTCAGGATGCGCTTATCGTGCCAATGCTTCAGCTTTTCCTTGTAGATCCGGGCATTTTCATAGGCATTGAGCCGGATCTCGTCGAGCTCGTTAAGCTGTAGCTGTCGGTGGCCTCCAACCTCCTTGGCATCAAAGTTTAGGTTCTTGATTGCCCAAAACGCCTTGTGTTCCAATTCCACGGGTAAATGGCACGCCTTCCCGTAGACAAGCCGGTAGGGCATCGTGCCGATCGGAGTTTTAAATGCCGTCCTGTAAGCCCAGAGTGCGTCAGAAAGTTTCGATGACCAATCCTTCCTAGAGTTGGCCACCGTCTTTTCCAGTATGCTCTTGATCTCCCGGTTAGAAACTTCCACTTGGCTGCTAGTCTGCAGGTGGTAGGCACGCCCTATTCGATGTTGCACCCCGTACTTCTTCAAGAGAGCTTCGAATTTCTTCTCTATGAAGTGGCTCCCGCCGTCACTGATCAAAACTCGAGGCGCACCGAACCGGGAAGATGTTGTTTTTAAAGAACTTGGCGACCACTCGGGAATCATTAGTAGGACTGGCTATCGCTTCAACCCATTTCGATACGTAGTCCATGGCTACTAAGATATACTGGTTCCCAGAGGACGAGGGGAACGGCCCCATGAAGTCGACTCCCCACACATCGAAGATCTCTACCTCTAAGATGTAGTGCTGAGGCATCTCGTTCCTCTTGGAGATGTTCCCCGTCCTTTGGCATTTGTCGCAAGCCTGGACATAAGCGTGGGTGTCTTTAAAGAGGATCGGCCAGTAGAATCCACTCTGGAGGATTTTCACCGTCGTCTTATAGGCGCTCGCATGTCCTCCACACTGCTGATCATGGCAATGGGAGATTATGGAGGTCGCCTCAGTTTCAGGAATGCACCATCGTATTACCCCATCATTGCAGGTCTTGTACAAATGGGGGTCGTCCCAATAAAATTTATGGACATCATGAAAGAGTTTTTTTCTTCTGTTGATAGCTCATGTTGTGGGGGACAATGGCACAAGTCAGATAATTTGCGATGTCGGCATACCAAGGAGTCCAAGCGGAAGAGATGGAGAAGAGATGCTCATCAGGGAGAGAGTCGTCAACCGGAGTGGCATTCAAATCGAGAGTAGGCACTCTGGACAAGTGATCGGCAACGACATTCTCCGCCCCCTTCTTGTCTTTAATCTCCAGGTCGAATTCCTGGAGGAGGAGAATCCATCTAATGAGCCGCGGCTTAGCCTCCTTCTTGTTCTATAGGTACTTGAGATCCACGTGATCTGTGTACATGATCACCTTCGTACCAACGAGATATTGCCGGAACTTGTCCATGGCATAAATGACTGCTAACAATTCTTTTTCTGTGGTCGTATAATTTCTTTGGGCAACGTCAAGGGTCTTGCTCGTATAATAAATAACATGCAGATTTTTATCCTTCCTCTGTCTCAAGACGGCACCAACGGCGTAATCGCTAGCATCACACATTAACTCGAAGGGCAGGTTCCAGTCCGACGACTGAATCACCGGTGCGGAAATCAAGACTTGCTTCAGAAGGCGGAAGGCTTCCATACACTCATCGTTGAAGACGAAAGGTGCATCCTTCACAAGGAGTTGAGTCAACGGCCGGGAAATCTTGGAGAAGTCTTTTATGAAGCTGCGGTAGAATCCCGCATGCCCTAAAAATCCACGTACCCCTCGAAGATTGAGCGGAGGCGGAAGCTTTTCAATCACATCTACTTTTGCCTTATCTACCTCGATTCCCCTTGAAGAAATGACGTGTCCCAGCACAACTCCTTCTTGGACCATGAAATGGCATTTCTCCCAGTTCAGGACTAGACCCTTGTCTTGACATCTCTCCTGGACTTTAGTTAGATTGCTGAGGCATGAGTCAAACTCTGTTCCATAGATGGAAAAATCGTCCATGAAAACCTCCATAATATCCTGGGAGTAGTCGGAGAAGATTGCTGACTTTAGTCTTTGGAATGTAGCAGGGGCGTTACAAAGCCCAAACGGCATTCTCCTATATGCATATGTCGCAAATGGACAAGTAAAAGTCGTCTTCTCCTGGTCGTCATTATGGATGGGGATTTGAAGAAAACCGGAGTACCCGTCCATGATGCAGAAGTAGTCGTGCTTTGCCAGCCTCTCGAGCATCTGATCAATGAAAGGAAGAGGGTAGTGATCCTTCCTCGTGGCCTTGTTCAGCTTCCTGTAGTCAATGCACTTCCGGTACCCTGTGACGGTCCTCGTAGGTATGAGCTCGTTTTTCTCGTTGCGAATCACTGTCATTTCACCTTTCTTCGGTACAACGTGCACCGGGTTAACCCAACGACTATCGGAGATAGGGTATATTATACCTACGTGTAGAAGTCTAACAATCTCCTTTTTGACCACCTCCATCATGATGGGATTTAGTCTCCGTTGTGGCTCAATTGAGGAGGCTTGCTCATCCTCAAGCAGTATCCTATGTGAGCAGAGCCCCAAGCTAACTCCTTTCAAATCTTCAATTGCATACCCGAAAACGCTCTTAAACCTCTTTAAAACACCAAGAAGTTTGGTCATCTGGTCTTCAGGCAGCGAGGAGTTCACTATGACCGGCAGGGTCGAATCCTTCTCTAAATACTCATACTTTAGTCCCGGGGCAACTCTTTCATCTCAACTTCATGGGGACCCGACGCATATTTCTCAAGCTGAGCTTCTTCTAGTGAAAGGAATTCTTCGTGGGTCTCTTGAAAGCTAGCATCTAGAACTTCACTCCCAGCCGTGGTTTCGCATGGAAAGGTCTCGTAAGGTAACGAGGGGACAACAGAAGATGGCTCAGGGTCTCTCTCAAGCTCATAATAATTATCCGGGAAGAAGGCTTCAACGTGGAAGCAGGTTTCAATAGTCGATGGTTCCCCACCATTGCTTTCGGCTTCCTCATTTTCCCAAGATCCGGGATGCTCCATAAAAGTCTACAAGGAATTGATTGATCCTTGTCCAATGTGCTCGACAGACTCTGCCTGATAGCTCTCCTGACAAAACTTCTCATAGGTGAACAATTCTTCCCCACTGAATTCAGAACTGTGCACATCAATATACGAAACTTCATCTGGAGGAAGGAGAGTTGTCGTGACTGGGTGCTGCTGCGTATCATGATACCTCCTCTGATTTTCCATAGCAGCAGACAAAAGGGATAGAATGTTTGAGGCATTTAGGGATTCTGTCAAACTCTGGGCCAAGCAGCGGATGTGGTGTGAATGATCCCAGATATCGCCCGAAACGGCACACTACATCCTTATCGGGGAGCAGAAAACCTGTGAGATAAGGAGGGGGAGAGAGATGCATGGATAGAAAACATGTCAAAGGCACCGGTGGCATGAATGGGAGGTGAGGAGTAGCGATGGCAGTATGGTGACTCAGTCAGCCAATTCTGTACAACTAATATTTACTATATGTCCAAGTAAAATCAAAAAGTGTGGAATGTAAAAATCATTGCGAGATAGAGATGTGGGCAAGACTCAAGGGTTCAAAAGATCCAAAAATAATAAGCACGTTGCCTCCCCGGCAACGGCGCCATAAAGCTTGACCGCTCCCTAGATTTGTGGCATAAGAGTGCAATATCGAATTGGGGGCGTGAGATTTAAATACTTATAACCGTAAGCGCACGGTGTTGTAGTGTGGCTTGGGGGTCGAACACAGGGAGGCATGGTTGTGCTTATGTCAAAGAGGACCAAAATCACCCCATGGGTGAGCTAACCGGAATCGGTAGATGGGTTGTCACGAAAATAGAATGCGAGGGATAAATGATATAAAGAGTAACCCGAGACTTCGGTTTCCACCCTATCATATGATTCTCGCTAATACGACCGACGGATAGGATAACGATCGAAATTAGGGTCTAATGGTGAGACGTTTCCTCTAAAAGTGATACCAGCGTCCCATGGGCCCGATATTCCGGTCGGTGCCCAGGATGATACGCCGGACTACCTGGGTTCGGTCAGTGGGCATTCCCATGTCCATTAACACTGACCGACTCCGGGAGCACTAAGCTCGCAATGATAACTCCCAACATCTCATCATGTCACTCCCGCGCGCTAGGATTCGATGTCTACGCTAAGGGCGTGAGCTTTGGCTAGGGAGTCAACCACCAAGTTTATTCCCCCTTGGCCCAACGGTCAAAGGCAGTCTTTTTCCCGCCGATAACAATGAAACACCCCACATAACCGATAGATTCCTATTTCCTATCGATATCCTAGTCCTATGGACGCATTAGGGAGAACCCACGAAGGGGTTTCCACCGAAATCCCAGATTTGGGAACTACTCACACATTTTAGGTAAAAAGCAATCTAAATGAAAATCGACCGTTAAAAACATAATCTGGCGATTGAAAAGTAGTAAAAGCAATGCAAATAACACTATATTAAAGTTTGGTAAAGATCAGACAACTTACAAATATCAAATAAATTCCAGCCGTCACAAAATGGAGAGAAAACAGAAAACAATACAACAGCCCTCGTTTCTGGAAACCTAGGGCTAATATATATAGAAAACGACATCACCCGATCGGGTCAAGAATCAACCGATCAGGTGACCTGCTTCGTTCTTCGGCAGCGCTCTTCAGGACTTCACCCGGTCAGGCGACACGATCGGTTGGCGGAAGATTCTAGCCATTTGGATCTTGAGCTCATCAGGTGAACCGATCGGTTGATAAATCAACTGATCGGTTGCAATTGTCGCCCAAAAAGACAGAAACTTCAGACGTTTTGGCACAGTCTGCTGGCGGTCGAGTGGCTCTCCGGGTCATCTCTTTGGGGGAATCGACTACAGATGAACCGATCGGGTGAAGGTCACCCAATCGGTTGGAGTTCAGCTCCAATTTTCCGAGAAGACAGTCAGGCTGAACCGGTCGTCGACCCGGTCGGTTGATGCCCACGTTGCTTCAGCGGCTGTCCGGGTCATGCATGCATGCATCACCCGATCGGTTGGCTGTATCCAACTGATCGGGTGGGGACTGAAAGATAGCTATCTTGGTCGTTTGACCCCCTGGATCACGCGCGACTCCTCCCGTTGCTCCGGGGACTTATGATATCTTCGTTATGTGTCCATTATGCTGACAAACTCCTGCAATCACACAAAAACACGGAAAAGTGAAAGAAAACAAGAAAATACGAGAAAACGGATACGAGACGACAGAAAATAATGGAAAAACACAAAAGAAGACATGCGTGAATATATGAAATATAAACGCACGTCAATGAGAGTGTTGGATCTCACCTGCCAAAGGAGGCGACATGAAGAGGGGTTAGACTAGGATTAATTAGGGATGAATGTAACTGGTAATTAGTAACTAGGTAGTGGTCATTAGTAAAATAAATTGGTAAGAAAAAAAATAATTTGTAAAGATTACATAGTGAATGGTAAAAGTAATTTCTTAATGTAATTGGTAATTGGTGAAGTAATTAATAGATAGTAAAATTAATTAGTAAAACTAATTAGTAAAAATATCCAGTAGATGGAAAAAGGTAAACGTGATTAGTAAAAGTGATTAATGAATATAAAAAGCTATTTTAATAATAGTATCAAAAACTAAATTAGTTTAAAGATCTTATTATTTAAAAACGTTTTTGAAAGTATTCATACCAAAATATGGGTAGTAACGGATACGTGCCGTCACAGTATGAATTTTTGGAGGCTTGGTATAATTTTATTTAATTTTATAATCTTAAAATTATTTTGAAGGAATTTCATAACACCCCTTTTTATTATTAAATGGAGTATGTAACGAGTATATACTAGTATAAGGAATTATATGAAGTATTTTTATGTGTATTTTTTTATTAAAAACTTTAAATCGGAAATCATAAAAGTCATTAACAGCCACCCCCAACCTAGGAGGTGGCATCACCTTAACACTCCCCACCTAACCTTGAGTAGGTGGCAGATTCACCCGATTTTGAGGAAGCAGGAGGTGGGTTCTGAGAGATCAAAAAGAAAAAAAAGAGAAGAAGAAGAGGCGAAGCAGAACTCTCACTCTCTCACTCTCTCTTCCCAGTTACACATCAAACCTTACTGCCAATTTTCTCAGACGACCTACAAACCCATTTTACAGACCCTAGTTCGATTGACTCGCTGGAGGAGAAGAAGAAGGATGAGTAGCTTTCAGAGGGTCTTCATGGAGAAGAAGGGCCCCAGAAATTTAGATGGACATCTCAGGTAGGATTCTAAACAAGTTAGATAGGATTTAGTTTAACCGCGTAAGATTCTTCCTCACTGTCGTCGTCGTCAAAATCGACAGCAGACCAATCCCCTTTCACACGACTGTATTGTAGTTTCATACGGCCATGTGCAGTGAGGCCTATTCAGGCCATAGTACCATACGAAAGTATGAATTAAACCATACAACCGTGTCACACTTTGAGGTCGCACTCCAAAAACTTACACGGCCGTATCACCTGAAATCCACACGGCCGTATGGCCTTCATCCAACCCAAATCTCATACGGTCGTGTGACTTAAATTTCATACGGTCGTATGGAAAATTCCATACAGTCGTGTGGCCTAATTCTCCCTCAACCTGCTGTTGTGTTTTATTCCAGCCTCTGTCTTAAATATTCAATAATTCATTACTCCTAGTAGGAAACTCCAAATTTGATGATCCAATATGTTTCAGAAAGGTAGTGAAGTTAGCTACAACTCTTAAGATAAAGCAAAGCCTAATTTTGACTGTAGGTAGGTGTAAACAGACGATTTGTAACATAGTGCCAGTTCTAGATAGATTTTACCACACTGTGGTAAAGATGTCATAACTCTTACTGCAGATCTTCAAATCCTATGATCTTGGGCAATCTGGAAAGTAAATAAATTATCTACAACTTTTATGTTTTAATTGAAAGCTAAATATAATGACACATGCCCATATATGCTGATAAATATGAAGGACAGATCCAGACCAGAATCTAGAGCTGTTTCATTATTGCTTTTCTTATAGATAAATTGCCATGTTAGGCATGTTATTTATCTGGTTATAATTCATCTATTGGCAAGAGTATCTATGTTGTGAAAGGAACCCCATGATGTTGTAATCATGTTTCATATGCAAGTAGCAATGACATACTACATTATTTAAAATAATGATGCAATGAAATATTGTTTAACCCACCATGTTGAAGCATTGATTCCTATGATGTTGTTGTTCTAATAATCATGTTATAAATATTGTTAAAAGCATGAAATCCATGATTCACCTTGTTATGTAAAAAGGGAAAAGAATGTATATTGTTATTTTGTGATCTTCATCAGAAATTGAAAAAGGGAAGGAAACATATGATAACGATGAATGGATGTGAAAGGATATCCATGAGAAATGAGAAAGTGGTGTTAAGTGTTGAGTATTGGTGTTTCATACCAATGTTATTTTGATGATGATCACAACATTATGTTGTTGCTAATGAATCTCTTGTTTTAGTCTCTTATTTTCGTTCAAGAATATCATTTTTGGAGACTAAAAACTTGGTGCAAGTATAAACATCAAGTGGAGAAGGGCCAAAGCTTGGACTCAAGGGGTGCCAAAGCTTGGAGATGATTGGGATCATCAAGGTATCGTGAGCTTGACGACTTAGACTCTAGGAGATGCAATTTGTAATCCATGTAATTTCTTTTACTTGTATTTCTCTTTTGAGACTAGGATTATTGTAATGCCTTGATAGATGGTCACACTCTCATGCATATGCATTTAACCATCTTAGTGAACCTTAGGATTATCATAGAATTCAACCCAATAAGCTCATCTTGACCAAAGACTCATTTGGAGTCACTGGCTCTCCAAAAGTTGCCTGATGAAGGTTTTACAGTCGACTGGGTGATTTCCAATCGCCTGTCGAGCCTTCTACAGTCGACTGTGGTGGACTGCTCAAGTCAATCTCTTATTGACTCTACTTGAGCTTTTCGCATCAGTCGACTGATGAAGTATTTACAGTCGCCTGTATATTTACAGTTGCCTGTGAAATGGTCAACAGTCGTCTGAAAAGTGTAAGTGCGAAGATTGCTTCTCTGTTTTATTCCATCTCATACAGCAGTCGACTGATGAAGGATTAACAGTCGCCTGTCTATTTTACAGTCGACTGTCATTTGTTCATCAGTCGTCTGTATGCATACTGGGAGTAAGAGTGCAACTCTCTGTTTTATTCCATCCCATGCAGCAGTCGCTTGTTGAAGGTTTAACAGTCGCCTGTCCTGTTTTCAGTCGACTATATCGTCTTCATCAGTCAACTGTCGTGGCTCAGATTATAGCTGTTAGGATTTATTTAGCCATTGGACAGTCGACTGTCATTTGTTCATCAGTCGACTGTCTATGACGTTTCAGCCCAAAATCTAGCTGTTGCAGCTTTTTGTTTTTCGCTGTTTTCTTGCCTTTTGAGAGTTCATATAGGGTTCCTATATATATGAGAGGGATGAGTTCATTGGAACTTCTTGATGCTATTGAAAATATTTAGAGTTTAAATAAGCCACTCTCAAACTCTCTCATTTCCCTCTTAGAGCTCTAAATCTCCTTCATGCAAGCTTAAGGGAAATCATCCAAGTGCTTTCAAGCTAATCTCAATACTTGGAGATCCTCTTCCATGCCTTGCATTCATTTATGAGTAAGTACATCTCAAGGCATAGGTAAGAGTATTTGTTTTACTTGGTGTTTCTTTGTTAATATAATTCTCTTTGTGGGAATTAGACACTCTCTTTGTGGAAGTAATTCTCTTAGTGGGAATTGGATATTCTCTTAGTGGGAATAACTCTCTTTGTGGGAGTTTGGTGTCCTAGTATAGTGCTAACTCTAATTCTCTGAGTGAGAGTTAGTAATTCTCTAGGTGAGTGTTTGACCCTTGTGTAGGGTTGGTTGGGTCTTGTGTAGGACAAAGTCCTCTTGGTGAGGTATCTCCTTGTGAGATTGTATTCACTTCTCTTTGTGGAAAATATAGTGAATATTGGTATGGCTGGGCGTACCCAAGTTTGGGAAACCAGGGTAATATCTTGTGGTTGCATTTAGATTGATTGTGTTGATTAATTCCTCTTGCATTTATTATTTCACATTTGCAAGTTATATTTTAATTGCACAATTTATTGCCATTACACTATTCACCCCCCCTCTAGTGTGTTGTTAGTATTGCAAGGGTAAAGCGATCCTTACATTAAGATCACTACAAAGCAATGATGATATGAACTAATGAAAGTAAGAGTGAGAATGAGAACAAGAGTCTGAAGTTCTCGATCCATTCAGAAATGGGTGAGAATTTAGATATGGGTTTGGGGGGACACGTGTAAAGAATAGGCCTTAATGAGTGGACATAGCTGAGACTCCCTCTAGCACTCCTGAGCGAAGGAGTTGGCTAAGTGTGGACATAGCTTGATCTCACTCGCACTTTCGTGAGTAGGCAGGGGGGGAGTGGGCAGAGTTAGAGAGGCCGGTGGTGTACTCGTGATACACCATGACGGTAAATGATGGTTTGCTCCGTTTTCCACTTAAAACCCAAGATTTCTCACTCCCTTCTGAGGAGTTACAAGAGGCCCCTCCAGTGCTCGTGTCGCTGATTGAGGTATCACTTTTCACCCACCCTAGGTGAAGTCCAGCTCCTTAAGTGTTCTATTATTTACACGGATTCCCTAACATGTAAATTGATAACATGAAGTAATTGTCTTTCAAACTTAAATGATGTTATCTCATGATTACTTGTTCCTCTGTTACTTTAGTGCTATTAACTCATGCTGAGCTATTCCACTGTTTACATTAAAGTTACTATTGCATGTCAACATGTTCTTATGTTTACTTTCAGCACTTGCATGTCATAATGTAATTACTTATGTATGTTTTCAAGTTTCCCTTTAATGCATGCATGTAATGTTGTGAATACTTTTATATACACTGTGACCTTACATTTTCAGACCACCCTTCTTAGATAGGTAGTCCAGTTCTAAACTGGGTCCTACCTAGCTTAGTTAGGAATCCTACTGGGTTACGCGTTGATGTGTCCCATTTACTTTTCCAGGTCTAGAAGCAAGATAGTCAGAGCAGAGATAAACTCAGGAGCTACTCAAAGATGGAGCCTCAGAGGGTAGTTTGGTCCAGGTTTACTTCCAAGGGTAGTTAGAGAGTGAGACTTACTTGTACAGAGTGTGAGTGTTTTCCTTTTGGGATTCTTTGGGGGATTTTCTGGTTTACTTCCTTTGTACTCAGTTCAGAGATGGTGTATGTAAAGATGTATCATTGTATTAATAAAATGAATTGTTTATAATTTTGTTTAGTTCTCAATGTTATATCTGTGATGGAGCCTTACTTGTACTTCCCAGCACGTGCGCAGTGACCTGCAATTTTTCTTTTATTCCATTTCTTTCTTTCTTTCTACGTAACACTCGTCGATCTGAAAATACTTGGGACGGATTCGTACTTCCCAGGCATCCTCGAGAGCAGGGCGTTACAGCAAAACCTTACATGCAGCCTACGTTAGCAAATACATCCTACTACCTGTGTTAGTTCTGTCTGGGTAATGCGCACCCAGGCAAGAGATGAACTCAATGGTTGCATATCATACTCTCCGGCTTGAGTCACGTAGGTTTTAGTTTATTCGCCGCTTGCACTACCATGGTACAAATCATTGTCTTCTTTCAGTTCTGCTTACCTTTACAACTTTGTTATGTACGCCTTATCACAGTTATTGCTATGTACTTTACTTTTTGCTCTAGTTCGCTTGTATGTAGTTACCTTTTTATCACATGTTTTAGTCATACTTGTGCATGTTTTAGTCATACTTGTGCACGGCTTCTTTTCTATGTTTAGAATTATTGTGACTTATCTACGGTTCCATTTTATGGCACCGACAGATGACTTACAGATTGAAGAGGAAGCCCCTGAGTTTGAGGAGCCAGAGTTTGACCCAGAGACTGCTGATTTCTAGAGATAGTAGAGTTGGTGTGCGTATTGTATTTCCTTTCTGTATTTCTTTTTTGTACTTCCTTTCATGTACTCAGTGTGAGAGTGCTGTGGTGTGTTGTATTTCAATTATGGACTGTAATAACGTACGCTGGTTTGAGTATTGGTATATCTATGCATTGTGGCTATATTGTTTTCTCTGGTGATCTGCAGACCTGCAAATGTAATCAAATAAGTAATGGCCCCCTAAGAGCGGGTTGTTACAAGTTTGGTGGCCCATGCAGGTCCGTGCAAAATACCTCGTGAATAGTATAATAAGATCAGGATGTAATATAGATAATACTCAACGAAGCTGATATTTTCCTATGTATGCAGGTGTGGCATTCAAACGATGGACAGAAACACGTCTAAGAGTCCTAATGGAGCTGATGTGTCTGGAGCTAGTAACCAAACCAATAACAGACCACCTCTCACAGTGCACCAAATATCTGATATCTTACCGCGAGAGCTTGTTCAAGCCCTACGAGGAGAATACAAGCGCGAATGAGGAATACAACAATTTAGGTCGATCCACCCAAAGCCTTGAAACGGTTTGGACGATCCTCTGAAGGCCGAAGTGTGGTTGCGAAGCACAACGGATGACTTAAGAGTAGCTCAGATCGCAAAATATGTATGGGTGGACACTACTAAGTTGCAATTGACTGACGAAGCTCAAATTTGGTGGAATTCAGCTGAACATCGGCCGCAACAACCAATTGATTGTGCAACATTCACCAATCACTTCAGCACCCGGTACTTTTTGCCCGAGGTATAGATGGAACTGCATGCACAGTTCGTCAATTTGAAGCACGGTTCCATGACAGTGGAACAATATGATGCGTAGTTCACTATGCTTAGCCGATTTGCTCCAGGGATGGTTGACACCCCTCTGACTCGAGCACAACGATTTAAGCAAGGACTGAACATCGAAATTCGATGAAACTTGGTCGGACGCCAACTCTGCACCTTACTGAAGTTCTAGCTGCAGCTCGCGAGCACGAATTTTTTGAAAGAGAAAAGAAGCGAGAGCAAT